>CM033642.1:12209859-12220869 GCA_019512145.1 Engystomops pustulosus | reverse complement strand
CAGGGCAATGCAAGTAAATTTTAACATGAGTGACTCAATTACGGTAGTGTGAATGACTCACATCAGGTGATTTGCATATAAATTTACAAACTGATTTTTGTAATATTGCAGCCATGGAGAGGAACCATTTAGGGATAATTTTAAGTCTTTATTTTGGGTGGGTTAATTTGAATGACAGGTTCTCTTTAAGTGTAAAGAAAACAGTGAAAACATAACAGTCTCCATGATGTTGTTTAGTAAAAAAAAAGTAGGAACTCCTTACTTCACAGGTTGCTATCATACAAGGAGTTCCAGCAATGATGTCCACAATACAGGACTCTGCATGGCAATGTGAATCTTGCCCCAAAACTGTACATCCAAGGGCTGGAGGAAGGATCAAACCAGAAGCTGAAGTATTGCAGTGTCTGCTCCCTGTACACGGCTTCTCATAGCAGTCCCATGACATGGCAGTGACAGCCTATGTCAGTGATTTTCAACCTTTTTTGAGCCGCGGCACACTTTTTATACTTAGAAAATCCTGGGGCACACCACCAACCAAAATAGCACAAAATGACACTAAAACAGTCATAAAAGGCCCCCCTTTACTAATAAAAAACCCCTAGCGGCCTCCCTTTACTAATAAAAAACCCCTTTATATACTTACCCTCGATGTCTTCTTCCGCGTACCTTCACTCCTAATGGCGATCCGCCCACCTTCTGTAGCTCCTGCACCGCGCGCCTCTGGTCACGTGACTTACGCGACCTGACGTCAGGTCGCGTCAGTCACGTGACATGGGCCGCGCGGTGCAGGAGCTACAGAAGATGGGCGGATCGCCGACGCGGGGCTTGTAGGTAAGTATGGGGCAGAAACACGGGGGCGCGGCGGCAGCACTACACAGGGGCACCATAGTTCGGGGAACTTTCCCCGCGGCACACTCAACCATGTGCCGCGGCACACAGGTTGAAAATCACTGCCTTAAAGATATAATACCTACATTGCTACATTACTGTACTGAACAGGGGCTTTTCCACCTGAAGCTTTGTATGTTAAGAAACTTTTTGGCCTCTCCTAACTTAACTCTGCCCTGCCAGGACCTTATGACAGTGAATGACTTATGACTTCATGAGTAGAAGTTTAAGGTCCTTGCAGGGCGAAGTCTCATAGACACACAGACATCACTGCAGCCATTTTACGGTCAGGAATGTCTGGCCACCGCGGGGCACTCTGAGGGGGGTTGGACCCCCTGCCCACTGTAGAAATGGATCGAATGAGACATTATTACTGAATTTGGAAACACAAAAGTGAGCAGCGGTTTTTTGCAGGTATATACCATCACGCCGGCATGATAATTAGTGTGATTGTAGTCTCTGGCGTGTGTCATCTTACTGAGCATAACCATTATTTGCGGGTGTACGGTAACTTAAAAGAGTCCTCCATCAGTGAATTGTAGATATGTCGCATATAAAATCTCAGGGAACTTCTTTTTTATTATAACTCTATACTCCTTGCAATTGAGTGAATATAATAAAGCTGATCTACACAAGTTATTGCCCAGTTACCCTGGGTGCTTATCTCCTGCGCATCCACCAGCCCATAGAGCAGGTGATTGGTCTGAACCCCCACTGGCGCAACAGGTGCTTAAATATTAAATCACGAGCCTCCACTCTTGTAATTTGCCCCATCGCAGCATCTAGAGTGTTTAATAAAAGATGCACAGATAAACAATTACTTCTTATTTGGACCATCTACCATCGCAGCACTGATGCAAGTGTCCTTTAAAGGAGTTTTCCCCCACATAACAAGTTAGCCCACCCACAGAGAGACCCAACTTTCTGATCGATTGGGGTCTCTGAAAAATATAGAGGACCTATTGCATCATATATGGTGTGAGTTGAAAGTTTCGCAAATGGTCAAGCGCATGTTTTCTAGTACTATAGACCTGAAATTTGTCCTGCAATCACCCTCCTCGCTGAAGTCTCTAACTTGACTTAGCTGACTCAAATGACATTTTAATTGACTTGGGGTGGCGAGTTGTTTATAGTTAATCTTTGAGGTTTCACAAGTTGTTTAACTCTTATGTTCACGGTACCTTTCTGCTGTGAAGTTTAACCACCTGTAATCAAGCAGAAAATTTGACGGTGATATCTTCAATTTTAATATCTTGTAGACCACAGGGTTTTAGGATGCTTACTTCCAAGGAACGCAGCTCCATAGATGCTTCCACGCACCATTTCTTGTGTTTCAAAACTATTTGAACATTATTTCTACCCTGAAAACAAAAATAACAACATAAACCACTATGACGGATGCACATTTTTACATTTGCAACGTGCCTTATCCCTAGAAGCATGAACTGAAAAGCCGGAGTCCTGTTTGTGTGAATAAGTCCCTACGTGATGCCTTCCTACCCCAATATGGAATCAAGTATCACTTCTACCATACCACGATTGTAGAGATTTTGTGCCCTGTCTGATTTAGCAAATTGCTAGGATGTGGTGGAATCATTAAAAGAAAAGTCCTATTTCTGTTGACTGCAACAATATTGAATTCCACATTTCAATATCTATGTGAAACATAGCACCACTCACAGATTTAAAAGATAAAAAATAACCTGCTCCAACCATCTGTGCAACAACAAGTGGCTCTTTTCGACCTCACGTAGTACAGCCATCCGCCAAGGGTAGATGATTTGCCTGTTTCTGGGTCAAAACGATGGAATGTAAATGTTACTGGTTTTACACAGTTTTTAGGTACACAAGTCACAGTCGTGGGTGCAAAGCAAACAAACTATTTTTTTTCGAAAAAACAATGGCAGAACTGCAAGGATTTCCTAACTATATGAACAAAAAGAAACAAACCAACTGCACCGTGGAGAGGTTTTTTTGACAACAATCAAAAACATCCTTGTATCATAGAATAAGAATATGAAACAACTAGGTAGTCTGCCTGGCAGAATTGCGCTATTGTCAGAGACCGTTCAGGGCCTGAACAGTCCGGCTATAGTGATGCCAAGGCATGAAACCACCTACCCACTATGCACCGGCCGCGTCCGCATCCCGTCCACTTGGCGGGAAGTGTGTGTAAGGTTGGAGTAATTGCAATTCTTCGGCAGTTTTCAAGGAATTGGGATTATACTAATTTAGGGCTTTTCACACCAGAAAACTACAAAAGCCTTATCGAAGTAGGAGTGAGCGCTTGGACTTCCAGTTTGTGGGAATGAAGCCATCATCCTCTATAAGTGGAGGATCACTATGCTGTAGTGGCCTCCATTCCCATAGTGAATGAGAGCTCTGGTACACAATTAAACCTATACTCATCTGGGATAAGGGAAAAACGGCTTTTGCCAGCACAACCCAAGAGGAAGAAGGAACGTGACTTTGCTTTGACAAAATGGATGCACAGGCACCCGTCATCTTCTGGCTTCTTCTTGAATCTCTCTTTGGCTAAAAAATATACAATCACCGGATGATTCATGAACATGCCAGATTTTACAAGTAAAATATATCAGACTTAAATTACATACATGCGGACTGAAATGTATACCAACAGCAGTATTTACTATTCATTTAAATACTTAAAGTAGATGAATACCTATCCGTGGACATGTAGGGCGCGTCCCAAAGCATGATGCTTCTACCTAATATGTATACAGGCTTCCCCTACTTAAGGACACAGACTTACAGACACTCCTAGTTAAAGGGGTTATCCGGGTTTAAAAATTTCTTCATGGCCCGGGCTTGGGGAAGGGCTATTTAAACACATAGAATGTCCTTACTCCATCCGGTGCTGAGCCCGATGTCCCGCGCCGCGCCGGTCTTCTCTGTTGCGCAGGTTCATTCAAGGAATTGCGCACAGAATCTTCGGCCTGCCGATGGAGGACCGGCCACAGCGCGACGAAGCTCCCCGTCGCGAGCTCTTGCCTGGCCCCTGTAACAAACATGGGGCATGGGATCGAAGGGACCCCGCGGGCAGGGTCGCTATAGCTTCTGAGCGCCGGAGAAGGTCAAGTACATGTGTATTAAGTTTAACTACCATCCCTAGCCCAGACCTAGTGTAATTTTTAAACCCGGATAACACCCTTTAAAGACAACCCTTCTGCCCACTGTGACCTCTTGAAGCTCCATGGTGCTTTACTATAGTCCCGACTGCAATGATCAGCTGTCAGTGTCTGTAATGAAGCTTTATTCATAAATCCTTGGTCCCATTACATAAAAATTTGAAACTCCATTGTTACTCTGGCCAAAGATATTTTGTCTGGATCTACAATTATAAAAATACAGTATGACTTGCACTACAAATTCAACCTTCACAAAACAAACCCATGGGCACCTATCCTGTACGTTAACCCGGGGACTGCCTGATATATAATATCCCACCACTCAGTCTGCTGTATATTATATAGCACCTATATTATTCACAATAAAACCATGTTTTTATGCTTTAATGCACAAACATTGGGGCCTCACTTTTTAAGTACTGCGTCTGTTTCTTCTGACTGTTGGCTACATTTGCCGTATATACGCCCCGCCACAGATGGAATGGGCGCATGGCGCCCTACGGGAGCGGTACAAGTGCAAGCACAATGTTCGACACCGTACCCGCGTAAAAAAATAGGACATGGGGGGCCCCATCTCGCCTGCGCACATACTGCGGGCAACGGCAGTGGGCATGTAGCTCTTGGCCTGAGAACACTGCAACTCTGCTTCAGTTTATACAAGCAGCAACCAAAAACGATATCAGCCCTGCAAAAATGACACTTTCATAGCTCCGTATGCTGTAGTACTAAAAAGTTATTTTTTATTTTTTGTGTCAAAGGATTTAATTTCTTTTTAAAAATCTATAAAACCTATATAAATTTCCTGTACTTGTACCAACCCAAAAGAAAAGAAGAATTGCAACATTGAAAGGGCTGTTAAGGCACAGGCCCTGCAAAAAATGAAATTTTTTGTCACAATTTTCAGCAGTTGGAATTTTGTTCCCCCACTCCCAGTACATTGCATTATATTAAAGTAAATCATAGGAATGATAGATTGTTAAGCTGAAAACGCTAGTCTCACACACCTCTGTACACGAAACACATAAAAAAGGGATATACAGAATTACTAAATAAAGAGTTTTGGAAAGGAGCAAAAATGGAAATGTCAAAACAAATAGGTCACTGCGGCTAAGGTTAAATGGTGGTCTCTACTGGAGCATGGACGGCGCTGCGTCATCTATGAAATGGGGTCGCACTGAACCTATGCTGGAGAGGGGTCCAACGGAGGGTACCTCCTATTACCCCATTGGACCCCCCCCTTGTTTCTCATGATCTTGAGGGTCTCATCACGCCTGTGAAATGGAAATCCTTGTTTTTGTAGGAAAACTCCCTCTTAAGTTTGTTCAGTAATACCCAATATATTTAGGCACTATATTTCATGGAACATTTAACTTTAAGATTTTACCTTTCTTCAAATGTGTTCACTTTAGACAATCAAGGGCTATTATTTCACGCAAACAAACACTGAATGACATAAACTGTTGATGTATCTATTTACCAGAAATAATATTAACTCCTTCATTCTCAAGTTTGCTGTTTATACCAAGAAGCCACGAACTTATAGCATACTAGAAAATTACAAAAAAAAATAATATATCACCCCAACTCCAAAATCATATATATATATATAGATATATTATATATATATAATAAACCCTAAACAAACATCAAAAAACCTCAACAAACTAAATCAACACTTACAAGTGTGTGTCTTCTCACATAATTTCTTTCTATAATGACATCTGGGCTCTCAGCAATGTAATGAGCCTTGAAAAGCAAGGAAAATATTTCTACAGCACCTGACTGTTGTGTCCATTCGTGGTTGTCTTTTCATACATCTGAATCAAATTGCACCCGCTCAAGAACTCCCAGATCTTTAATGCAAATCCTTCAGATACCAACCCCAATGTTTCCGGATGAGGGTTTTTATTTAATATGGAAGGTTCCTTCAAAGTCCAATGTGCATGGGTGTGACGAGTTATGTCTATTAGTCGAATAGACGATACTGTTACAACTTTTATTATCCTCATAACCAAGACAACTATGAAGAACTAACAACATCTTATTCTGCATTAGATCCTTATCACTTGAGCATCAGTCCCTATTATAAATCTATTGGACAGCCCGCCCGCCGAGTCCGCGCCCTCAGCCTGAGGGTCCGTCCTGCCGCAGCCGCCTGAGGGTCCGTCCCCTGACCGCAGCCCGCCGTGAGTCCGTCACCTGCCGCGCCCCTGTGAGTCCGTGCCCTGCCGGCCGACCCGCCTGTGAGTCCGTCCCTGCGCAGCCCGCCTGTAGTCCTCCCTGCGCGCCTGAGTCCCGTCCTGCCAGCCGTATGTAAGAGTCATGTAAGACAGACCTGGGCCCTTTGTCTCCTGCCAGCCCGCCTGCGAGTCAGACCCTGCCCACCTGGCTACCTGCCCGACTTTGAGTCAGACCCTGCCGCATCCCCTAGCAGCCTTGTGCGTAGTGTCCGTCCCTTGCCGGCCAGCCGCTGCGAGTCAACCCTGCCGCAGGCCCCCGCCTGCTGAGTACACACCCTGGCCCAGCAGCCCATCTTTGAGTCAGACCTGCGCTAGGCCCGTCTGATTCACCCCTGCGCAGCCAGTCCTGTGAGTCAGAAACCCTGCCTCTTCCCCCAGCTGTGTGCAAAATTTAGATACTGTAACATGGAATGATCCTTTACGGACAACATTACACACACTTCCACTCAGCTTTATAGTTAATCATACTTGGCATCAGAATAGGCTTGTTTCAGCCCCGCCAGCCCCTCCCATCTACAAACCCATGTCCCATGTCTCTTCTCACAATGTCAAGTGAACCAAAGTGACATCATCACAGTCCTTTTAGCCTCCTATAACATTGCGATTGTATCCATTCGTATATCTGTCCATGAAATCACAACAAGCACCTCCATGGACTTCTATTCCTCCCCATCTCACTCGAGCCTGCTGTAATTTCATGTGATCAGATGATGTACATGAGGTATAAAAAAATGTTGCAGATGTAACAGTGACCTTTAATCTATGTCCATCCGCTTGTCACTATGACTTTAGGTGGCCCACATGATGTAACACAGCCGTGTCTCAATGTACCACACTCCACAATATCAAAGCCTCAGAAACCTGTGAACAGCAATGCAAGTAATTTTAACATGATGTGACTCATTACGGTAGTGTGAATGACTCACTCTGGTGATTGCAGTACTAATTTTACAAACGGATTTTTTGATAATATTGGCCACTGGAGAGGAACCATTTAGGGATAATTTAAGTCTTTATTTTGGGTGGGGTTATTGTGAAGACAAGGTTCCTCTTTAGTTGTAAAGAAAACAGTGAAAACAGTTATAACAGTCCTGCCGCGTGTTGTTGTAGTAAAAAAAAAGTAGAAACTCCTACTTCACAGAATTGTCTATCATACAAGGAGTTCCGCAATGGTCCACAATACGTGACTCTGCCATGGCAATTGAATCTTGCCCCAAAACTGTACATCCAAGGGCGGAGGAAGATCAAACCAGACAGCTAAGTATGCAGATGTCCTGCTCCCCTGTACACGGCTTCTCATAGACAGTCCCAGACATGGCATTGACAGCCTTGTCCAGGATTTTCACCTTTTTTAGCACGGCAACCTTTTTTATTAGAAAATCCTGGGGGCACACCACCACCAAATGCACACAAAATGACACTAAAAGTCTAAAGGCCTCCCTTTACTATTAAAAAAAACCCCTACGGCCAGGTCACGCTTTACTAATCAAAAGCCCTACGGCCCCCCTTTACTATAAAAAACCCCTAGCGCCCCCCTTTAACTATAAGAACCCTCTAGCGGCCTCCCTTGTACTAATCAAGACCCCTGCTGGGGGCCTCCCTTCAATCACCAACTCCATTACAAATAGAGCCCCTAGCGGCCTCCTTTACTAACTTAAGAGCCCCTAGCGGCCTCCCTTTACTAATAGTTGACGAGCCCTAGCGGCCTCCCTTTTACTAGTTACAGAAGCCCCTAGCGGCCTCCCTTTACTATATTAAGAGCCCCTCCCTCTAATAAGACCCAGCGCCTCCCGTTACTAATTAAAAGGCCCTAGAGGCCTCCTTTACTAATTAAAAGGCCCTAGAAGGCCCCCTTTACTAATAAAAGGCCCAGAGGTCCCCTCGTTACTAATTAAAAAGCGCCCTAGAGGCCCCCCTTACTAATTAAAAGGCCCTAGAGGCCCCCTCTTTACTAAGTAAAGGCCCCTAGAGCCCCCCCCTTTAACTAATTAAAAGGCCCTAGAGGACCCCCCTTTACTAAGTCAAAGGCCCTGTAGGCCTCCCGTTACAATTAAAAGCCCTAGAGCCCCCCCTTTACCTATTAAAAGAAAGGCCCTATACCCCCACCCTTTACTAATTAAAAGGCCTAGAGCCTCCCTTTACTAATGTAACAGCCCTAGAGGCCCCCCTTTACTTTTAAAGGCCTAGAGCCTCCTTTACTAATTAAGGCCCCTGAGGCCCCCCCTTAATTGTAAAAGCCCCATCCTTCCCTTTACTAATAAAAAAAAAAGACCCTAGCTTCCTGCCCTATACAACTAATAACCCTATATACTTTACCCGTGATGTCTTCTCCGCGAATTCTCTCTCCTTAATGGCGATCCGTCCCATCTTCTGTACTCCTGCACCGCGACGCCTCTGGTCCCTGACTTACGCGACCTGACCGTCAGGTGCGCATGCACGGACATGGGCCGCGCGTGCATGAGCTAACAAAGATGGGCGTATCTCCGACGCGGGGTTGTAGGTAAGTATGGGGGCACAAACGAACGGGGTGCACGGCGGCATGCTCACACAGGGCTCCCCGCGGCACACAGGTTTGAAAATCACTGGCCTATGTAACAGGGATAGGAAGATAGCTGCACACAGACTCACAGAACACTAAGGAGTGATTTGTCATTGTGGTCATGAGAATGTATAGCTCACTGGATGCTGTAGAGGAGTGAGTGGTCATGGGAATGTATAGCTCACTGGATGCTGTAGAGGAGTGATTGGTCATGGGAATGTATAGCTCACTGGATGCTGTAGAGGAGTGAGTGGTCATGGGAATGTATAGCTCACTGGATGCTGTAGAGGAGTGAGTGGTCATGGGAATGTATAGCACACTGGATGCTGTAGAGGAGTGAGTGGTCATGGGAATGTATAGCTCACTGGATGCTGTAGAGGAGTGAGTGGTCATGGGAATGTATAGCACACTGGATGCTGTAGAGGAGTGAGTGTCATGGGAATGTATAGCTCACTAGACGCTGTAGAGGAGTGAGTGTCATGGGAAGGTACAAAAAAAAAAGAAAATACACATGGAAGGCTTGTAAGGAGTGAGTGTTACATGGGATGTATAAGCTTCACTAGACCTGTAGAGGAGTGATTGTCATGGGAATGTATAGCTCACTGGACTGCTGTAAGAGATGAGTGTCATGGGAATGTATAGCTCACTAGACGCTGTAGAGGAGTGAGTGTCATGGGAATGTATAGCTCACTGGACGCTGTAGAGGAGTGAGTGTCATGGGAATGTATAGCTCACTAGACGCTGTAAAGGAGTCAGTGGTCATGGGAGTGTATGGTCACATTTGACCCCCCTATCTCGTGTTATCTTATGGAGGGGAGCCGCAGGCTGCTGAGCAGGAAGTTATTTCTAAAGGAGGGCTGTGGCTTATGATTTCATGAAAATGGTGCAGAACTTTTCATGTTATTATATGTATTTATACATAAAGTTGTTTACTATCATGTCCCCCAAAAATTATAAAACATTAACATAGAGCAGCCAACCCCTTTAATCGGTCCTAATATGGCTCATACTTTCTGTGGATTTCTTATTGATTGCACCACATCTATAGTTTGTTGACAAAAGTTCTGCAAGAAAAGGAAAAGAAAGAACAATAATATATTGTACTCACTTAGATCTGCTAACACAATAAATTGTTCCCAGATCATCAAAGCTTTTCAGGATTGTGGTACTGTCCAAAGCAAATCTGCAGAGAATAAGGCAGACCTTACATTAAATATATGACAATAAACTACAGGCAGTACCCGGGTTACGAACACGTAGGTTCCATAGGTTTGTTCTTAAGTTAAACACATAAGGAGGTTTGAAGTAGCTGCAGCACCCCCAATGGGGAGATGTAGCATTACAAGAAGTTTATGCCAATTCTCATTCTCTTTAACCAGCAACACAGGACGGGTCTTCCCGAAATTCTCTTTGTAACACATTCAGGCAAAGAGATGAGGTTCTTTAAAAGTAGTTGGTAAGCATTCAGGGTATGCGAGATGATTTTATATATCTGTGTAATAAACCAAAGCCCACTGAGTGTTGCATAAAAGGGCAGAGTAATACCAAGCAAGGTGCTGCATTTCACTAGCAAACCCAAATAGCTGATCAGAAGTGATTGGTGTAGGACCACCACCAATGTGAAAGGAAAGGTCATTAATACTATAGTCAAACAAATATATTGTTTATCCGTGACTGCCCCTAGTAGTCACAGCGAGGAGCTCTAATTTTTTCACATTTTTTTTTTACCTTATATCAGGTGACTCTTTGAGGGATTTGAATGCATCCTCGTTATGTAAATTAATTTTCAGGTCTGTAACCAACTGAAAAGCGATAACAAAAAAAAATTAGGAAAATTTCAAGCCAGTTTAGTTAGAACACTTTTAAATAATATGCAAATGGAGTTTCAATAGACATCGAAGAAGCTTCTTCGGTCTCTGTTGGCGGCTAATTATTCAAGACTTCCTTCCCTGCTTATACCCACCTCCTCCCTTCCCCTTCCAGAGATGTGACAGCCGACGTGCACGACACCTCCTGAGCTTTATTAGAATATATTTTTATTAACAGCTAAATGAAGAAAGAAACCTGTCTCTATGTGGTTAATAAATAAATCCATGCGATTGATTTCCTTTAACCCCTTCCCGCCGAGGCCTTTTTTCATTTTTGCGGTTTAATTTTTCACTCCTCATCTTCAAAAATCTATAACTTTTCTATT
>CM033642.1:12186953-12209797 GCA_019512145.1 Engystomops pustulosus | reverse complement strand
TTATTAGAATATATTTTTTTTGATTAACAGCTAAATGAAGAAAGAAACCTGTCTCCATGTGGTTAATAAATACCTTATATACTCGAGTATAAGCCTAGTTTTTCAGCACAAAAAATTGTGCTGAAAACCCAAACTCGGCTTATACGCGAGTAAAAAATATATAGGTTTTACCAGGTTTTTGTGGTAAAATTAGGGGCCTCGGCTTATACTTGGGTCGGCTTATACTCGAGTATATACTCGAGTATATCCATGTGATTGATTTCCTTTAACTCCTTCCCGCCGGGGCCCTTTTTCGTTTTTGCAGTTTAATTTTTCACTCCTCATCTTCAAAAATCTATAACTTTTCTATTTTTCCATGTACAGAGCTGTGTGACAGCTTGTTTTCGGAGTGACAAATTGCACTTCATAGTGACGTTATGTAATATTCCATGCCGTGCACTGGAAAGCGGGAAAGAAAAAAACAAATGCAGTGAAAAAACCGCATTTGTGACGGTTTCTTGTGGGCTTGGATTTTACGGCTTTCACTGTGCGTCCCAAATGACATATTTTACTTTATTCTACTTTGGGTCGGTACGATTACGCGGATACCAAATTTGTATAGGTTTTATAATTTATTTCATACATTTACAAGAATTAAAACCTCCTGTACAAAAAGTTTTATTTTGCCATCTTCTGGCGCTAATAACATTTTTATAATTCGGTGTGCTGAGCTTTTTGTGCAACTTGGTTGATTTTTAGGTCCTATTTTTAGGACTGTGCGATCTTTTGATCACTTTTTATAGATTTTTTTTTATCTTTTTCAAAATGGCAAAAAAGTGCCATTTTCGACTTTGGGCGCTATTTTCCGCTACATGGTTAAAACGAAGTGAAAAACCGTTATTATATTTTGATAGATCGGACATGGCGATACCTAATGTGTTTTATGATTTTTACGGTTTATTTTATAAGTTCTAGGGAAGGGGCGGTGATTTGAATTTTTAGGTTTTAATATATTTAAAAATATATTTATATATATATATATTTTAACTTTTTTTTAATTTTTACTATTTTTCAGACTCCCTAGGATACTTTAACCCTAGGTTGTCTGATTGATCCTACTATACACTGCCATACTACAGTATATGGGGCTTTTCCTCCTCATTCATTACAATGTGCAAATTGCTCCCCCGAGGGGAGCGAGGATCTTCACCAAGATCTTTTTGAAGCTGCCAGCAAAGCTGCTAGCCCCGATGGCTGGTGTCACCGGTAAGTGCTTGCTGCAATATGCAGCAAAGACTTACTAACTATGGAGAGGGCTCAGCTGGTGAGCCCTCTCCATGCACCCGCACCCATCGTGTGACATACTATTACGTCACACGACGGTAAGGGGTTAAAGACTATATAGCATTATAATTAGTACCTTACAGACTCTGATAATTAAAGCATAACTTTAAAAAGTTTTTTTTTAAGAAGGAAGGAGGCCATGGATAACAAATATAAGCAGATTACCACAGTGATGGTGCCTGGATCTAAAAGTAAGTGTCCCTGGTTTATCATTCTGGATTTTGATGGTAGATTTCCTTTAAATGTCATGACATTATGATATCCTCATGAAATACTTACTTGATTCAGATTACAGTACATTGTCAATAAAGGTGACTGTTTCAGTCCTTCAGCAAATGCAACTCTAGTCTCCAGACTTTTTTTCTGCCTCTCTGTGTTTTTAACAGCGGTCTGCAACTCTCTGGTGTACATTTCCGTGATGGATCTTAAATCAGTAAGCAGCTCAGATTTTCTAATAGGAAAATAAAACAAACAAAAAGTTGCAATACCTGCCGTAGACATAAAAAACGACCTACACTAACCTCTCTCCTTGGTGCCAAGGTCCGTAGCAGTGCCTTCCATTTGTGACGTTACATCCACATCGCTCACCGGCTATGGGTACGGCTGAAGTGGGTGAGCGCTGTTGTACACAAGAAACTGAGTCACCACTGATCCTCTGTATACAGAGGTTGACAGTGACCGGAGGTGCCACTCAGGACCTGAGTGCCAGGTGAGCTTAAAGTGTGCGTTATTTTTACACCCCCTGGGCACCATATAGTTTGCAATGAATAGCAATTCTTCTGCTTACAATCAGATGTTAAATGCAGGTCACAGATCTAGTCCTGCTGAACTGAGGAGTGAATCTATAGCGGGAACCTTGCAGTATTCACACTGGGTCTATTACTCCCCCCTTTCAGTAAGTGACACAACCATATGACTATGTCTCATACGGAAACCCGCCTCCTATATACTGTTGAGCTCACAGAGGTGAGGACCTCCACACACAAATCATTACCCACCTTTTTTTAAGAGCAATCAAAATTTTCCCAAACGTGTCATGAATTGTGCTAGCGATTCGCTTTTCCAGCATCTTATTCTTAACATCCAGGTCTTTGAAAGTCTAAACTCGTAAAAGGGAACAACAGAAACATAGTAAGTGACATTTTACATACAACAGTGATCTGCGTCTTTAGTAATCATAATAATAATAATTCGTTATTTATATAGCAGACAGATTACGCAGGGCTACACTGAGCTTGCCAAATCAGTCTTCTCAGAATAAGCTTCTTTATTTTTGCTATGAATAGGAAATACTCTAATCTTCCACTTCAGACACTCAAAACATCTACTCTCCTGAGCGTCCTCCATCCCTTGTACTGTAAATTGTGATGTGATTACGCATCTAAATCACTTCTGGGCATCCTCCAAGTTAGATCTTACAATCTCTTCTTCATTGAGTTCTGGGGTACAAATGGCTTCTCTGGTAATGGTGGAACTACTGCTTTGGAAGTTGATGGTTGGGTTGGGTTATGGCTAGGTAAGCCCTTTCCAACTAAGCTTTTTTTTTGTGTGTTCCCATTTTTTGCTCCCCATTGCTAAAAATCTCTAACTTTTTAATTTTTCTCATATTTTTCTCCTGTGCTTCCTGCATAGATCCCTGTGCTTAATAATTTCCTGCTAAATTACAGCTGTGACCACAAAAAGAAACTCCTGATGCTGAATAAATTACTGTACATCATCATGAAGGATACAAATCTAAGAGGAAAGTGGCGAGAGGAGAATATTCTTCAATGTTTTCTTATAGTTTTAATTCCCATTTTTTGGATATATAGTGGGTAATGAAAGCACAGGCAGTCCCTGGGTTACATACAAGATAGGGTCTGTAGGTTTGTTCTTAAGTTGAGTTTGTATGCAAGTCGGAACTGTATATTTTATCATTGTAATCCCAGCCAGAACTTTTTTGGTCTCTGTGACAATTGGATTTTAAAATTGTTGGGTTGTCATAAGAATCAATATTAACACTAAAGCTTCATTACAGACACCTGTGATAACTGTTACAGCTGATCATTGTAGCCTAGGGATAAAGTACAATAAATTACCAATAGTCAGGGGTCCGTTTGTAACTAGGGGTCGTATGTAAGTCGAGTGTTCTAAAGTAGGGGACCGCCTGTATTCAGTATACCCCTTTACATTGTCACTCAGTTTTCATTGCAGCCAATTGTTTGCTCATTAATGTACACTCTGCCACCCATAGAAATAGAAATGTAGATATTTTTGCAAATTTATTAAAGAAGAACTGAAATATCACATGGTCATAAATATTCACACCCTTTGCCTATTTAACTCACATACTGTCGATTTCCTTTGGATTCTCCTTGAGGGTGCATTCAGACGTGGTGTTAAGCATTACAACAGCTGAGAATAGGAGATTTGCCTGTGCACATTGCTTTTACAAAACACGTGTGTTAACATAATGTTCATGTATGCATTTGTTAATGTCCTGGTAACATGTATGTTAGAGAAGCTGCCACTCCTGTTTTTTTCACTCCGTTCCTGATTTGGACATCTAAAACTGCATCTGAAAAACTGAACATATGAACGCACCATAAGAAGGTTCTACTCCTTCATTGGAGTCCAGCTGTGTTTATTTAAAGATTACTTGTCACCCGAATAATCCCTCTAGGAGCTGCTTACTAACTAAAGTAAGCCCTACCCCGGTAATAGAAGTGTTAACTCACTAGCTTTATTGGGATTTAGCAGATCCTAGAGGGATTATTTAGGTAATGGGTCCTCTTTAAATTGATTGGACTTGATTAGGAAGGGCACACAGCAGTATATATAAGACCTCACAGATCACAGTGCATGTCAAAGCACATGAGAATAATGAGGTCTAAGGAGCTTCCCAAGGAGACAGAATTGTGGCAAGGCACAGAATTTCTGCAGCACTCAAGATTCCTAAGAGCACAGTAGCTTCTATAAACCTTGAATGGAAGAAGTTTGGGATGACCACAACTCTTCCTTGACCTGTCCGTCCAGCCAAACTAAGTAACCGTGAAAGAAGAGCCTTGGTGAGAGAGGTAAAGACGAACCCCCAAATCACTGTGACTGAGCTCCAGAGATGCAGTAGGAAGATGAGAGAAAGCTACACAAAATCCCCTATCACTGCAGCCTCCACCAGTCAGGGCTTTATGGCAGAGTGTGCTGACAGAATCCTCTCCTCAGTGCAAGACATATGAAAGCTGCATACAGAGTGCAAAAAAAACATATGAAGGACTCCCAGACTATGAGAAAAAAGATTTTCTGGTCTGATGAGACAAAGTGGTATGTGTGGAGAAAACCAGGCACTGCTCATCATCTGCCAAATACAATCCCAACAGTGACACAAGGTGGTGGCAGCATCAGGCTATGGTTGTAATTGAAGGCTGGTTTGAAGCTTCACCATGCAACAAGACAATGACCCTAAGTCACAGCTAAAATAATAAAGCAGCGGCTTCAGAACAACTCTGTGACCATTCCTGACTGATCCAGCCAGAGCCCGGACCTAAACCCAATTGAGCATCTCTGAAGGGACATGAAAATGGCTTCCACCAACATTCACCATCCAACCTGGGGGAACTGGAGAGGATCTGCAAGGAAGAGGCAGAGGATCCCCAAATCCAGGTGCAAATCCATGTTGCATCCTGGCTGTACGAGCTCAAAGCCACTTTTACTGAATACTGAGCAAAGAGGCTGAATACTTAAGACCATGTGATATTTCAGTTTTAAAAGATGGGGTGCAGAGTGTACATTAATGAGCAAAAAAAATTGGCTGAAATGAAACAAATAGTGAAAATGTTAAAAGGGTCTGAATACTTTCACTACCCACTGTATTTCAATATAAAATGATAAATCAATAGTAAATGAACCCAGATTTCTAGTTTATATCAATTATTTACTATTATTAATTAGTAGTTTAAAGGGAACCTGTCACCAGGGACCTCATTTTCACTAAAGACAGGTTGAAGAAGCCCTTCACACCTGCAGTGCAAATCTGCCTTTTCTTAGCATTTGCATTACAATATAATTGTGTTATAACTTACTCTTTTTTTAATCAAAACATTTTTATTGTAATTTTGTTTTTTACAACACGTAACAAACGCACTGATTCACAAAGGACCAAAAACAAAAGGAAACAAACCACTCCCCCCTCCCCCACAGCAGACAGATAAAGACCACATTTATTAATCATGTCTAAGGACCAGTTGGACCTTCTTCTCAGGGCATGCCTAGAGAGCAGGGATTTTTTCATCCCACAAGCAAGTACCTATGATTGTTATTTTCCCCTTAAGAAATAGTCGTAGATATCTTCAGACAGCCACAGTCATCAATTGGTATTGAGAGCTATTGCGTAGATCTATCAGGGCCCTATTCGGAAGTCCAGTCGTATTCATCCATCTTCCCCATAACTTATCAAATTTTTTGGGGCATTTTCTTTTTAAATATACCCCCCACTCCAATCTAATTATACTGTTAACCTTATTTATAAATTCCTGTATCGTGGGTGCCGAAGTCTGGATCCATCGAGCCGCTATGGACTTACGTGCCATATATAATAATTTTTGTATACATAGCATAGTAATCCCGTCCATATTATCATTTTCGATTAATCCTAACAAGCAGATCCTCGGATCCGGCTCTAGGTCCACCGACAGCACTTTCCGGATTACATGTAAGACTTGTCTCCAAAATTCCTCCAGCTCCTTACACTCCCATAGCATATGTAATAATTTGGCATATGGGGACGAACATCTAGGACAGCAAGAGTCAGGTCGTACCCCTATCCTATGGAGCAGGCTTGGTGTCTTGTATACCCTATGCAGGAGATAGATTTGAGACAATCTTTGGGCCTCTGATGGAGATAGCAATGGTGTTCCCTCTAAGATTTCTTCCCATTGGGAATCCGAGATTTCCCCTACCTCTGCTTCCCACTTCCCTCTTATCGTGAGGGGGTGTCCTTTCAGGTATTCTCCCAGGAGACTAGAATAAATGTTAGATATAATTCCTTTATTCGGGCCCTTTCCCACTATCAACCTCAGTGTACTGTGATTTGATAATTGAAGCATCCCATCCTTGATAGTCTTCTCATATGCATGTCTCAATTGCAAGAATTTATAAAATTGTGTGTGTGGCAGATTAAAGGTTTCTCTTAGTTGTTCAAAGGATTTGAGATTATCCCCATCTAATAACTGCTGTACAAACCATATTCCTTTACCCTCCCATGGCGAGAAACCCTCTAATTTGAACATCTCAGGTAGCCGGGGATTATGCCATATAGGAAAATATTCACTATGACCCTGAACCCCCACCATATCCTTAATCTTGGACCATGTCTTTGACATAAGGACCAAAGTCGGGCATCTCAATCCTCCATGCGCTCCTGTACTTCCTATTTCTACCGCCGCTATTGGCGGTGTCATGCCAGTTATAGATGCCACCAATCTCCCGCTAGGTCCCGAACCATCTCCACCCTGTTCCCAACCTCTTAAATGTTGTGCCTGTGCTGCTAAGAAATAAACCCATGGGTTTGGGATAGCCAGACCTCCACTATCCCTGGCTCTCTGCAGGGTTTCAATTTTAATCCTAGGATTTCCCTTTTTCCAGATCAATTCGCGGAACATACTCTGTATATTGTAGAATACCCTAAATGGTATCCATACGGGCGTATTATGGAGGATATAAAGCAGCTGAGGCATAAGCACCATTTTTATTAAGTTACCCCTACCTATCATGGATAAAGGGAGTTTACACCACGTGTTAACCTTATCCCTACACCTATTCATTAGGGGCGCTATATTATCCTCAATGTAATCCCGGGGGTTCGGGGACACCGTAACTCCAAGGTATTTGAATTTTTTAACTACCCGAAGGGGCAGCGCGTGGACCGGAGACTCTGGCGACAGCGCCGCCAATGGAAGGATATAAGACTTATCCCAATTAATTCTCAAGCCCGACCTATCCCCAAACTGTTTAATCACCTCCATAACTGGGCTTATAGAGTTGTCCACATCTCCCAAATATAACAGGGCATCATCAGCATACAGTGAGATGCGCTCCTCTCCAGAGCCTATAGGGAAGCCCTGTATATTAGGTGAATTCCTTATTAAACTAGCCAGGGGCTCTATAGCTATCGCAAAAAGGAGGGGAGAAAGGGGGCAGCCCTGCCTTGTGCCTCTTCCTAATTGGAACGCATCCGACAGGCATCAATTCGCCCTAATTCTTGCACTTGGTTGTGAATATAAAAGACGTACCCATGTCATAAATTGTGGTCCAAAGCCCATTTTCTTCATCACCACCCATAGATATTCCCACTCGACGCTGTCAAAAGCCTTGGCAGCGTCGAGTGAGACCACCGCAGGAACACCCTGACACTCGACCCCTCTCTGCATATTCAAATATAGGCGTCTAAGATTAATTGCTGTAGATCTTTCAGGCATGAAGCCTGACTGGTCCTCATGAATTAAGGCCGAGATCACCGGTAGTAGACGCCTAGCAAGCACTTTCGCCATAGTTTAACATCGACTGTCAACAAGATATAGGTCTATAGAATCAGGGTCGTACTTTCCTTCCCTGGTTTCATATCAAACAATCAGGCCTCTCTTCATTGATCTTGGTAAGCAGCCTGTGGTAAATGCTTCTTTAAATACCTCCACCAATGGCGCAGCAGCAGGAGGTCCTTATGTAGCTTATACAGTTCCACCGCAATCCATCACACCCCGGTGCCTTATGCATTGGCTAAGTCTGCCAGAGCCTTTCCAGCTCCACTAAAGTGACCTGACCCTCTAGTTGATCTGTAACCTCCGAAGTGAGTCTAGGTAGGGATACACCTGCAACATATGTCCTCAACTCCTCTCTGGATACTGTCAATTGGGATTGGTAAATTCCTTTATAGTACTCATAGAATCTATTTACTATGTCAGCGTCTGAAGTCAGAGTAGTACCAGCTCTATCTTTCAATCCCGCTATATGAGATGTACCCTGTTGGGACCGTATAATCGTTGCCAGCAAATGACCTGCACTCTCCCCTTCTACAAAGAATTTCTGTTTGGAGAAAAACCGTTTATTTTCCGCCATCAGTCGGATGTGCTCCGTGTAGTGCTCTTGAGCCTCAACCCACTTTTTCTCATTATCTGTGGATGGGTCTGTCACATATGCTGACTCTGCCATCGCAACTGCCTGTGATAGGGATTTAGTGACAGCGGCACTAGCCGCCTTATGTGCACATACATTATAGAAGTCTCTCAACATCCCCTTTAAACACTCCCACACTGCTTCTTGCGATGCTGAATTAGTATTAAGGCATAGAAACTCTTGCTCCATGAAAAAATCCTGGGGTAGTCACAGGGGCTGGACTTTGGTTTGGATGCATTTCAAAAAACAACATGTGGCTTGTCTGTGTTGGCCCCCACCTTTGTGCTCATGTCTAGCTCCACCTCCTGCTTATTCTCAGAGGTCACAACCTGGTCAGCCTGACATCAGTGGGGGAGGGATAAGCTGTACAGGAGCACAAACATGGAGACAGCCTGCAGCTCAGACAAGTCACATGTTGTTTTATGAAATGCATGCAAACCAAAGTCGCATTTAATGGTAAGTGAACCCGACCGCGGCACTTAACAGATTAACTGCCGCGATCGGTGTCAGCACCAACCGCGGCAGCGACAGGCGGGTGTTGACTGTAATGACACCCCTTGCTGCGTGAGGACGATATAGTTCGTCCACGGTCGGCAAGGTGTTAATAAAATGTTCTGCCTTTATCGTTGAACCTAAATTACATAATAACTTTTTTCTCTGTGTCAATACAGCAATATCAAATTCATAGGATTATTTAATAAATGACCTTACTTTGCATAATAAAACACACTTCAGGGGAAAAAAAAAAACTTATTGCAAAACCACCTTCCAAGTGCCACAACTTTGTAGGTTATGAGTGGCCGATGGGTGATTCCCTCTGCAGTCGCTTGTCTACGGAGGTTAAACACCCGCTTTTCTGATCCTGGGTTTTAGTGCCAGGGCAAGGCTGTGATAACACAGCCCAGCGCCGGCACCAGCAGTATAATAGGTCTCTCAAACGTCTTCTGATGTGGCGCCATAAAAAGGCATTGCATTAGAAGAAGTACTCTTAATGACTGCCGTAGAATGACCAACATATGGCGGTCATTAAGGGATTAAATGTGGTCTATGCTTAAAAATATTGTTAACCTGACCATAAGGTAGGTCATCAATGTCTGAATAAAATGCAAATTCCACCAAAGGGATGACCATCAAAAACATATTTCTATCCTATCATGAGGCCAGGACATGGATGCGTGAAAAAAAAAAAACCTCCATAATGTGGTGGACCCAAACTTCATTGTTATCCTCTATCCACAGCATAAGGGATAACAATCTGTTTGGTTGGGATCCGCCTGATGGATCCCCCATCGATCATGAGAAAGGACCCCCATGTGTTGTGCTCAGCAATTTCTGACACGTCCATAGTGTTGAATAGAGCGGCAGGATGTTTGGTGCCGCATCATTCATTTAGTTGGAACAGGACCCCCGTTCTCCTGATCAGTAAAGGGTCCCAGCTGTAGGAACCCCACTGATTAGGTTTATCTTTATCCACAGAATTGGGGATAACAATGGAATTTGGTGTGTAAGAGATATCAAATGCCACAAATAAACTCGCAGTAGAAAAAACAACCTAATGTTTCACATGGCTCTTTACCTGCAAAGATGAATTCAACTTGTAAAGAGTGCTGTTCGCAATGACCAATGCTTCATTAATCGCAAGATAAAGATAGTCCTGAAAAAAAAACAAAAAAAAAAAAAACAGCATGTTCAAGTGGTGGAATAGCACTGGATGACAATACATTGTAGTCTGTGGAAAGAATGGATACAATGGGTTATGTGGGATTCATTTAGTAAAGAGGAGATTAGATAGGATAGGAGATCAATAAATAGAAGTAAATACAACAGAGATCACAGCATCAGGGGTATGTTGGATACAAATCTAACATGAATAGGCATAGTAATCTGTACGTATTGTTATTCAATGTGGCTTATGCTCGGTACTTCCACTCATTTCTAATAAAGCTTGCGAAGAATTGGGATATGTTTTGACAAATCAAGTGACAAAAAAAGGGGACAACATTTTAAAATCTGCATTCCCCACATGCGCTCAATTAAACTTACCTTGCTAATACTAGAAATGGCATTTTCATCTATCAGATGTGTGACTTCGCCTGTAACAGAAAGAAAAAACTATTGCAACTAGTCGGGTGCATAATTTGGGTCACTCTCCCCTCACTACTGTCAATAAGAATGGCTCGTTACCTGCAAAGATGAATTCAACTTGTAAAGAGTGCTGTGCGCAATGACCAATGCTTCATTAAACGCAAGAAAAAAATAATCCAAAAAAAAAAAAAAAAAAAAAAAAAACAGCATGTTCAAGTGGTGGAATAGCACTGGATGACAATACATTGTAGTCTGTGGAAAGAATGGATAAAATGGGTTATGTGGGATTCATTTAGTAAAGAGGAGATCAGTAAGGATAGGAGATCAATAAATATAAGTAAATACAACAGAGATCACAGCATCAGGGGTATGCTGGATACAAATCTAACATGAATAAGCATAGTAATCTGTACGTATTGTTATTCAATGTGGCTTATGCTCGGTACTTCCACTCATTTCTAATAAAGCTTGCAAAGAATTGGGATATGTTTTGACAAATCAAGTGACAAAAAAAGGGGACAACATTTTAAAATCTGCATTCCCCACATGCGCTCAATTAAACTTACCTTGCTAATACTAGAAATGGCATTTTCATCTATCAGATGTGTGACTTCGCCTGTAACAGAAAGAAAAAACTATTGCAACTAGTCGGGTGCATAATTTGGGTCACTCTCCCCTCACTACTGTCAATAAGACACTGACTCAGGAATAGGTCCTGCTCTATAATATGCTCAGTCACAGTGGGCTGACCACCTCACTGCAACCCCATAGAAGTCAATGGGCACAGTTACTAAGGGTCCGAACGCGGCATTTTCATCGGGTTTCCCGAATTTTTCCAGATTTGCGCTGAATTGCCCCGGGTTTTTGGCGCACGCGATCGGATTGTGTTGCATCCGCGCCGGCTTGCATGCGACACAAATCGGGGGAAGGGGACGTCGGCCAATCCGACTGATTCGGACAAACCGCGGAATTTAAAAAGCTAATTTTGTCGCAAGATCAGCACTCACATGAACCGGGAAGAAGAACTCCGGCGACCCTCAGCGGGGGAAGTGACACAAACAGGAAATTGGATGCAGGATCTTAGTGAATCCCGGCAGACCTGAATCCTCGTCGGACAACACACGTAAGTAAGTAAGTAAGTGAATATGCCCCAATGTGTGCTGTGCGTGAGACGATATTTGTGTACTTTGTTCTCGGCCTCCAAATATGGTCGTCTGCATGGTGAGGTAGCAGAGCTGAGTGAGTCATTGGGGCAGATTTACTTTTTTTTTTAAAAAACGTGGCAGTTTTTCCGAATCCGTCGGGTTTTCTTACGGCCATGCCCCTGATTTCCATCGCGTGCATGCTGGCGCTGATGCGCCAAAATCCCGGGGCAATTCAGCGCAAATCGGAAATCAGAAAACCGCGATTCGGGCCCTTAGTAAATGTCTTAAATCCATCTCATGACTCTGATCTGTCTCATCTTTTTTCTGTGTGTCAGATACTAGTGAATGTTCAGAAGCTAAATAAAAGTGTAGATAAACCTGTACTCTGATAATCTAAGCACATTGTCAGCTCAAAGCATCTCATAACAGAGGAATCATGAAGTGTCTGCTTAGAGATTCCACACTCTGGAATCTTACACTGACCAGCACTGAGTGATGGGAGCTAAAACAGCAATAAAAGGGAGTCAAATTGCAAAGTAAGGGGCTACAAATGTTTATTGTGTAAGCATCACTAGGGAATTAAAATTCAAGACCTTTCTTTCATGGGCCTTTTAATTTACATGCAAAACCTAAATCATGGATCATCTGTAGCTGAAATGACATGTGGACACAGGAGATGTGTGATACTATAGCAGAAGATTCAAAGCTCTAACACCTAAAAGAAGATTGGAAGGTTTACTTGTTTTAGTATTTGGAAAGATCACTTCTTACATACCAACACCATTACAACGGTGTCCGTGATACATTTTTTTTATTCTTTAATAGCAAAATTTGGGGGGAAAAGGTCATGTATCTACCATCAAAATCAAACTTGATAACCAGGGACTCTTACTCATAGTTCCAGGCCATAAGGGCTCCGCTGGGGTGTTACCAGAGCCCCTCCATGGTGCAGCTTCTCTAAATGTTACAATGTGCAGGAGCACTTCCCTCCTCCCACTGTTTGAGATTACAGCAGCCAGAGGAAGGGGGACAGTGCAAGAGCCTGTGAAGCTGCAACTCGTAGGGGCTCTGGTTACACCCTCCAGAAGTCGTTCTGGCTCATTAGCATAGTTTTAAAAGTTGCTTTTAGTAGGAAGGAGGCCATGGATAACAAATATAAGAAGATTACCACAGTCACACTGCCTATATCTATGAGCAAGTGTCCCTGCTACATCTTGATGGATTTTCATAGTAGATTTCCTTTACTAAACATCTACTGATAAAATTATACACACAGTTTCATTTAAATAAAAAAAGACACCTTTATTCTTTTTATTTTTCTTTCTTTTTGAAGTTTTTATCCAACATGGGGACAATTTATTAATGTAACTTACTTTTGCATCCCACTGCCATCTCTTTGTCCATATCAAAAGAGCGCTCACACAACTCCATCAATGGAAAACTAAAAAAAAAAAAAGGAAAAAAAAACCAAAACAGATCTTTGAACGAGTTACAAAGCGGAAACCCCACCAAAAAGCTCTCGGCTGTGCACTGGCTTGTAGTTGGTAAGTTGCTGCTTTGCTTTAGTAAACAATAATCCTTATGTCTGCATATGGCAAGGGGTGTATGGAGAGGGCTCATGGGCCAAGGGCATGGAACAGCCTGGGGCGTATGTGTGCCCCATCTTGGTTGTGATCATTGCTCCCTGATAACATCATTGGAATCGATGATCACAGCCATTGTAACAGATGATGTGCACAAATGCCATATACTGCTACGTTGTATCACAGCAGGATATGGTATGATCCATTAGAAGACTTATGGTTAAGGTATCCTAGTACTAAAAATAGACCAGAAGTTCAAATCACCCTGTTCTGCTAGAACTGATATAAAAACAATAAAAATCACAAACACGTCAGGTGTCACCATGTCCCCGATCAAAATATAAAAAGTTATTTCATGTCATTTTGCAACTCTTACAAATTATAAATAAAAAGTGGCCACAAGTTTGTACAGCCCCACAAATCTTATCAACGGAAAAGTCATCACACCCCTCACTCCACCCCCAGTTATTAGCGTCATATTATGGCAAAATGAAGGGGTTTTTTTGGACAAAAGGTTTTCATTTTTTTAAAAACCTACCGTATTTTCCGGACTATAAGGCGCACATAAAAACCTAAGATTTCCTTAGAAATCCAAAGTGCGCCTTCTAGTCCGGTGCGCCTTATGTATGGAGGAGGGCAGTGACTAAAGGAGGGCAGCGGACCCTACTTACATAGGTCCCCGCTACCGGAGACAGCAGATCTCCAGCGGGAACTGCAGACCGCGTGCACTATTTAATAAATTGTGCTATACTTTAAATATTTTAATTGCAACTGAGTTCCACAGCCTGGTGAGCTGACATTAGTGGGGGAGGGAGGAGCTGTACAGGAGCACAAAGGTGGGGGCTGAGAGCTGAGCAGTCTGCAGCACAGACACGTCACATGTTGTTTTTCGAAATGCATCCAAACCAAAGCCCATCCCCTGGGACCACACGGACGATTCTGTCAGGGTGTAGAGTAAGTTATAACACAATTATATTGTAATGCAAATGCTTAGAGAAAGCAGAAAGACATATTTGCAGAGTAGGTGTGATTGGCTTTTGCAACCTGTCTTTAGTGAAAATGAGGACCCTGGTGAGAGGTTCCCTTTAACTCGCACACGCAGCTCAGCTACATCCATTTACTCACGACATGCTCTGCTACATCCATTAACTCCCATGCACACAGCTTTGCTACATCCATTCACTAAGAGTTCTGCTGCATACATTAACTCACACACAGCTCTACTACATCCATTTACTCACACAAACAGCGCTGCTACATCCATTCGCTCACACAAAGGTTTGCTACATCAACTCACACACAGAGCTCTACTACATCAGTTCACTCACACACACAGCTCTGCAACATCCATTAACTCGCACACACACAGCTCTGCAACATCCATTAACTCGCACACACAGCTCTGCGACAGCCATTAACTCACGCACACACACAGCAATGCTGCATCCATTAATTCACAAACCAGCTCTGCTACATCCATCCATTCACACACAAAGCTCTGCTACATCCACTCACACAGAGCTCTGCTGCATCCATTCACTTGCACACACAGCTCTGCTATATCCATTAACTCGCACACAGAGCCCCGCTACATCCATTCACTTGCACACACAGCTCTGCTATATCCATTTTCTCACACAGCTCTGACCCAACCATTTAGTCACAAAAGCAGCTCTGCTACATCCATTCACACACCCACACAGATCTGCTGCATGCATTAACCCGCACACGCACAGCTCTGCTTTATCCATTAACTTGCACACACAACCCTATGCTACATCCATTAACCCGAACACTCACACACCCCTAGTCCGAGCAACAGTATGAGCAAATCTTCTTCTACCATCCCCTACCACAGTCCGGTACCGGCAGCAGGAAGGGGTCCTTAACCTCATTCATACTGTTAGGATGAGCAGGTAATGGGGGAAAGCGGCAATGCACAGGCACTGCTCTCTTAGAGTTCAAAGATCCAGCACTGCCAGATCCTCCTGACAGGCATCCTGGAGATTGGGTAAAATGTATTTTCAGCGCTTCGCCCAATCTCCAGGATAATGGAGGGTCTGGCAGTGCTGGAACCTCATGAATTCAGACTAGAAGACACAGGAACATTTTAGCAAGACATTCTTACTCTAAACAGTGTTTCTTGTAGTGTGAAAAATACACTGCAAGTGTGATATAATATACTTTACTAATAATTCAGGACTTACCTGCAAGCAGACGGAGAACTTTCTCCAGAGGACATAGAAAGTGTCACAATTTTTTCCTCCAAAGTGGGAATGGGAGATGCAGGAGTTCTTTCCCTTGGAAGAAAACAAACAAAATGCTACAGACACCTGTGCGAGGTTATATCACATTGTATGCACTCCATATAATAAAACATATCTACATTTGGCTTCATATCACTTTGCTTCTTCAATTCATGTTTTTCACTACCTGGAAAGCTGGTGAATACTTACATGGGCGATAACTGAGCAGGATTTCTACTCTGGATGGAGAGGTCTTCAGGACTGCAAATGATTTCACAATCTTCTGGTTCAGCCTCCTATCAGGACATAATCAGACAAGTAAACCATGTATTTATAACTTTGGAGGCGGCTGTATGTAGCTGTGTTACTGGGGGTGAGGCGGCTGTATGTAGCTGTGTTACTGGGGGCCAGGCGGCTGTATGTAGCTGTGTTACTGGGGGCCAGGCGGCTGTATGTAGCTGTGTTACTGGGGATGAGGCGGCTGTATGTAGCTGTGTTACTGGGGATGAGGCGGCTGTATGTAGCTGTGTTACTGGGGGTGAGGCGGCTGTATGTAGCTGTGTTACTGGGGGTGATGCGGCTGTATGTAGCTGTGTTACTGGGGGACGAGGCGGCTGTATGTAGCTGTGTTACTGCTGGGATAGTGGAAAGGAAGCAGGAGGACGTGTATGCATGCTGCACTCAGTGGGGGCCTCCACCAGATTTTGCGCCCAGGGGCCCCCACCAACCTTAATCCGGCCCTGACTATAAACCATACATTATAGTCGGGGGCCTGGCACAGACTTTGCACTGGGGCCCATCAGCTTCTAGTTACGCCACTGATAATCATATCTACAATCCAAAAACCTCCATCTATATGCCTGGTTGTAGTTTAGGAGCCTTCCCTTTTGAGCCATTCTGAGGCGTGAAAGAAAATGCCAGTCTGACAACACCAATTGAATACAATGGGACAGAGTGCAATGCCGGTTCTGTACGTCAAAAACAGGAGCAGAACACATTAGTGTGAAAGGGGCCTTACTCTCCGTAATTCCGGCCTGTGTACTGGCATGTCTATCACATGACCATGGACAGATTTCTATCCACTGGAAGTAAACAATGAAGCTTCCTGTAGTGTGACAACAAGCAGAGATCTAGAAAAGCGTGAGCCATTGACACAGAAAGTATATTGGAAAATTGTATAACTTTTTCTTACACAAACCATAATTATTAACCGAAAGAGGACATTAAAACTTTAAAACATTAAATTAAAACTTGTCCCAACCCCTTTAAGAAACAGCGCCCACAGGTAAAATCTATGCCTAAAGTGTTTTTCACACAGCCACTAACTCCTGACTGGCTCTGGCTGGCTCTGGTGAAAACCAGGGGGTCCAGGGGTGGTCCAGGGGGTTCAGTACCCCATAAGCCTGACACATTCACTGCATAAATATCTTTACAGCTTCTGAATGGAGGTCATGTATATCTCCTTTATCGTGTGGTCACACGCACGGAGGTGGGTATTGTTAACCAGAACCTGGTGTCTTGTGCAACACCCCTGCCAGGATCCATCTGGTGAGCCTGTGCAACTCATCCAGAACCTACAGCTAGGAGAACTTAGTGATTGCAGCTGTAGCCATTGCCTGGTAAAGCAAGCGTTAACACTTTGAGATGTTACTGTCCAATTATGTCCTTGTAATAAAACAAGCTGGAAGCGGATTGGAGGAGTACTTGTTACCTGACCAGGGGAGTATATAGACCCCTGCTGGGTGGAAGCACAAGGTCTTAGGCCTTTTCCCAGAGTCTACAGATAGAACCAGACCTCATGGTCTGTCTGCCACAGCCAGTGTCCTAATTCCAGGAACTACAGGTGCTCAGGCTATCGCCTAGCATCCAGGGCAAGTCCATAGACCTAAGCCTGCATGTTATAAGGACTTTCGTGATGTCTTCTCAAAGAAGCAAGCTGAGACGTTGCCACCTCACCGTCCCTACGATTGTCCTGTGGATCTGTTGCCGGGAACTTCTCCCCCACGGGGTTGTGTGTATCCGCTTTCTGTACCAGAAACCTCAGCCATGTCGGACTATATCCGAGAAAATCTGCAGAGGGGATTTATACGCAAGTCTTCCTCCCCGGCTGGTGCAGGTTTTTTCTTTGTGACCAAAAAGGACGGGTCACTCCGACCATGCATAGACCATCGCGGTCTTAACAAAATCACGGTTAAGAACCGTTATCCGTTGCCATTGGTCACTGAGTTGTTTGACCGCCTTCGTGGAGCCAAGGTCTTCTCCAAGTTGGATCTTCGTGGGGCTTACAACCTCATTCGTATCTGCCAAGGGGATGAATGGAAGACCGCTTTTAATACCCGTGATGGACACTTTGAATATCTGGTGATGCCGTTCGGACTCTGTAATGCACCAGCCGTCTTTCAGGAGTTCGTGAATGACATCTTTAGAGACTTGCTTTATGTCTGTGTGGTGGTCTATCTGGACGATATCCTCGTGTTTTCTCCGGACCTTGAGACCCACCAAGTCCAAGTACGGCAAGTACTCAGTCGATTAAGGACCAATCGTCTCTATGCCAAGCTGGAAAAGTGTCTGTTCCATCAGCAGAGTATTCCATTTCTCGGCTATGTCATCTCGGACAAAGGCCTTCGTATGGATCCGGCCAAGCTGTCGGCGGTTCTTCAGTGGCCTCGCCCAGTGGGACTGCGCGCTATACAGCGATTTCTGGGCTTTGCGAATTATTACCGCCAGTTCATCCCACGTTTTTCCTCTCTGGTGTCTCCAATTGTAGCGCTTACCAAGAAGGGTGCCAATCCTCGACTCTGGCCTTCGGCAGCTGAGGAGGCCTTTAAGAACTTAAAATCTTTGTTTGCCTCGGCTCCAGTCCTGGTGCGTCCCGACATTGAAAAGCCTTTTCATCTGGAAGTGGATGCCTCCTCAGTAGGGGCCGGAGCAGTGCTCACGCAGAAGGGTCCCAGAGGCCGCACCGTCACCTCTGGATTCTTCTCCAAGTCTTTTTCCTCCGCAGAGAGGAATTACGGGATAGGAGATCGAGAATTATTGGCGATCAAGCTTGCCCTAGAAGAGTGGCGTTATCTCCTGGAGGGAGCTCGGTTTCCGGTCAGCATCTATACAGACCACAAAAACCTCCTCTATCTCCAGACTGCTCAGCGACTCAACCCACGCCAAGCTCGTTGGTCACTCTTCTTCGCCCGGTTCGATTTTCTCATTCATTTTCGTCCGGCCGAGAAGAACATCAAGGCAGACGCCCTTTCTCGTGCTTCGGATGTCGTTGGGGAAGAACCGGTTCCTCATCATGTTATCTCTCCTGACCGACTTGTACTGGCCGCGCCAGTGGATCTTCGTCTATTACCTCCTGGCAAGACATACGTACGACCTTTGCTACGGAGGAGAATTCTGTCTTGGGGACATTGCTCTCGTGTGGC
The DNA here is from genome assembly GCA_019512145.1 of Engystomops pustulosus. Lineage (NCBI taxonomy): Eukaryota > Metazoa > Chordata > Amphibia > Anura > Leptodactylidae > Engystomops > Engystomops pustulosus. The sequence goes on along the minus strand of CM033642.1, from coordinate 12,190,847 downwards.
TGGGCATCCTGGGGTGCAGCGTTCTATCGCCCTCATTACCTGATTCGGTCCTCGTTTCCTGGCTCCCTTCGAGGTGATGCATCGCATCAATCCAGTCTCCTATAAGCTGCGCCTTCCTCCCACCATGCGCATCCCGTCTCCCATCATCCATGTCTCCCTGCTCAAGCCTGTTATCTTGAACCGCTTTTCCCGACAGCTGTCTCCTCCTGCTCCTGTGGCCGACTCCTCTGACATCTATGAGGTAAAGGAGATCCTTGATGCCAAGACAGTGAGGGGTAAGCGGTTCTTCTTGGTTGACTGGAAGGGGTTCGGGCCGGAGGAGAGATCCTGGGAGCCCGAGGACAATATCCTGGACCAGGACCTCCTGCAGAGATTCCTCCAGCCCAGGAAAAGGGGGAGGCCGAAGGGGGGAGGGTACTGTCACGGGTGGTCCCGCGATCCCCGTCACGGGTCGCGGGCTCACCCGTGCCTTTGGTCCCCCGCCAGCGCGCCGCAAGCGCCACTCACGGGTCCCGGCTCCTGTCCCGCCGGCATCGGCTCCGTCCGCGGCTGCTCCGTCCCCTTTCGGCTGTGTGCGCGCATCCCCGACAGCTAGGGCGCGCACGCGGCAGGTTCTGCAAATTTAAAGGGCCAGCGCGCCACTAATTGCCGTTGGTCTTTCCCCCTTAAACTATTTAACCCTGCCTCTTCCTGTTACCCTTGCCGGATCTTTGTGCCTTGCGCCCTAGAGAAAGCTGTATTTGATGCCTTGTGCTGTTCTTGAGATTTCCTGTTGTGACCCCAGTTCCGTTTCTGACTACGCTCCTTTGCCGCCTGTCCTGACCTATTGCTAAGACTCTGACTACGAACCTGTGCTGCCAGTCCTGACCTCCTGCCTGACCCCGACTACGAGATTGCCTGCCGATTCTGTACCTCGACCTCGGCTGCCACTGCGGACAGGTCACGCCTGTGGAACGACCTGGTGGTACCACGCCGCAGCAAGTCCAACCCGCTTTGCGGCGGGCTCTGGTGAAAACCGGGTGCCACTTAGACTCCGGTCCCAGGTAGTGGCTTGTGCCATCGTCCGCAGTGGTTCAGAGGATCCACAACCTCTAAGCCTGACAGTAAGATCCGGCCATGGATCCCGCTGAGGTGCCGCTTCCTACTCGGCCGACTCTGGCTGCCATCGTGGGTCAACAATCCCGAGAGATTGTCGCTCAACGCCAACAGCTGGAACAGGTTACCGCCATGCTGCAGCAGCTGCTGGCCACCCAGCAGCAACAACAGGTTCCTGAGGCCGCTCCAGTGGCTCCCGCTACCCCGGCTTCTCTTCCCGCCGCTGAACCGAGGCTACGGCTGTCTATGCCCGGGAAGTATGATGGTGATCCCAAGTCTTGCAGGGGTTTCATAACCCAGTGCTCCCTGCATTTTGAGTTGATGCCGTCTCAATTCTCCACGGAACGATCCAAGGTGGCCTTCATCGTCAGCCTTCTCTCTGGTAAGGCCCTGGCCTGGGCTACTCCTCTCTGGGACGGAGACGACCCGGTCACAGACAATCTCACTGCATTTCTGGCGGAGTTCCGGTCCTTTTTTGAGGAACCTGCACGGGCCTCTTCTGCCGAGACTGCGCTGTTGAATCTCCGCCGGGGGGGCTCATCCGTGGGAGAATATGCGGTCCAGTTCCGTACCTTGGCCACGGAACTCTCCTGGAACGATGCGGCCCTGTCCGCAACCTTTAAGAAGGGACTTGCCCCTCATATTAAAGACGCTCTGGCCGCTCGGGATCTGCCGTCTACCCTGGGTTGTCTTATCACCTTAGCCACCCGGATTGACGTGCGATTTAGAGAGCGTGCTGAGGAATTACGCCTAGAGCAACCGCAAGTTCGCCCACGACGATTTCCTCGCCTGGCTCCTGCTTTTCAAAGACCGCTCCAGCCCCCTGATGTAACACCTGTGGAGGAGCCTATGGAGGTGGACAGGCTCAGACTCTCTCCCCAGGAGCGTATCAGAAGGCGTCAGGGAAACCTCTGCTTCTACTGTGCCAGTCCTGGACACTTCCTGGGGTCTTGCCCAATCCGTCCCCAACCTTCGGGAAACGCCAGCACCTAGGGTTCTTTGGAGAAGCGTCCCTAGGTGTGAGCAAAGCTTCTCCATGTTTGATGATACCGGTGCTTCTCAGCGTGGGCACCGGCACCCAGATCCAGGTCTCTGCCTTCTTGGACTCAGGCTCCGCGGGGAACTTTGTGGATGCCGCCTTGGTCTCCCGGCATCACCTTCCTGTGGTCCGTCTTGAAAGGCCGTTGGTCATCTCCTCCGTCAGTGGACAAATCCTTTCTGACCCGGTCCACTACCGCACCAAGCCACTGTCTATGCAAGTCGGTGTGCTGCACAAGGAGAGCCTGTCCTTTTATGTGCTTCCACGTTCCACATCCTCCATCCTGTTGGGTCTACCATGGTTGCAGTTCCACGCACCCGTTCTTGACTGGAAGACGGGGGAGATCCTTCGGTGGGGACCCGACTGCCAATCTCGCTGTGTGGATTTGCATCGTCCTGTGCCAGTTCTGGTCTCTTCTGTGTCCCTTAAGGCCCTGGAGGGTCTTTCTGCATGTTATAAGGACTTTCGTGATGTCTTCTCAAAGAAGCAAGCTTTCTTCTCCTCTTCTGGCTAGTGCACAACACTAGGATGTCAAGCGGCTGCGACCCCTCCACGTCATGGTGTATGCGCATGGGCCGAAAGAGGAGAAGACGGAGCCACAAGGAGAAGAAGCTGAAAGGTGAGTATAGAGGTTTTTTTAACCTGAAGCTGCGGTGTTCTTCACATAGGGCCTGCCTATATGAAGATCCGCCATTGGTGGCTATCATGTTTGGATAACTGCAAGGGAAAATACAAATGAGCATAAGGAGTGCCTGAAAGGTATTTTAGCAATTTCATAGCCTATTACTGGTAAAAGAAAGACATTTTTCTGTTTCCTAGTCTCCCAACTTTTTTTTAATGATGATCGTTTTCACTTGCTGCTTTCAGATACAGGACTTAGAATATAAAGTTACCTTCCTGTCTCTATGGACAAGGCACATGGAATGTGACCGTACACTGATATATGAGTAAGTGACTCGTGCTGATATCCCTCACCTAATTATAATATGGTCCAGCAGTTCTGTGGTTATTGCACTGGGTGTATGTGAGGACAGTTTATATTTAGCGCTCCCTCCATCATTCCTAACAGGACTTGGCAGCTGGTGGTTGTAAAAGATATTTACGATGCAGGTGACCTCTGAAAAGAATACCCATAGAAAACCACAAGTACCGTGCACTGATATCATGAATTGTCAGTATGGTGTATTAAAGGGGTGTTCTATGGCTTTTTGGGGATGGGGGTCAATCAGACCTACACACATGGAAATTGTTGGTACCCACAATGGTCACAGAAATAACTAAATGGTTAAAGGAAAAATACATAAAATTTCTATGAAAATGAACAGATGAAAGGCAGACATTGGTTTTCAGCAGGATTTAAAAAAAAAATCCTGAACCAGGCCTGGACTGAAATGATGGTTCTGCCTATACTGCCCTACTACAGTATATGGGGATTTTACTGATCATTCAATGTGCCTGGTACATTGCAACAAATGAGCAGAAAACATGCAGTCTTGATGACAGATCGGCTGCCTCCATAATGTAAGTAGGCTCCAGTGTCACCTACAGGTCCCAGACAGAGAACAGCTCCTACAGGGACACCACACCAGGAGAAATGGGGGCAGGACATGCACTGCGGCACTGACGTTGACTACTGACCTTTTCCTTATACATAGGGGGCAGTATTATAGTAGTTATATTCTTGTACATAGGGGGCAGTATTATAGTAGTTATATTCTTGTACATAGGGGCAGTATTATAGTAGTTATATTCCTGTACAT